>JAMAKP010000004.1:0-32080 GCA_023628455.1 Chaetomiaceae sp. B2702 | reverse complement strand
CGCCGCCCCCCCGCCCCCCCCCCCCCCCCCCCCCCCCCCCGTCTTCTCATGTTTCACAACCACTTCCGAGCCACAAGGGCCATCCCTATGTCGGCTTCAAACGTCTCACCAAGACCCGCGTAGCGGAGGGAAAGAGACTGTGACGTTATACACCTAAGTTGCCGGCCGTCAAGGGTGGAGAATAACTAATGAGTGCAGTGCCGCTCGGCAAAGACGCACATAAGCTGGTCTGCTGCGGGCGGATGTTTGTGTGACGATAAGTCCGCATTGGCGAGAAACTGCTGGCTGTCCCAGGTGTGTGGACAGGCGCCAGCACGTTGCCGTTGTACATACGTTGAGGAGATGGTTCTCTTTTTCTCCCATCTTCACTTTCTGGCTCTACTGAACTGAATATGTCGAGGGCGGGCTTAGTGAATGTAGAGCAGCTGCTGGCAACTCTGAGAAGCGTCGAACAAGGTCTAAAAAAACCTACCATGATTTCGTCCAAGAAGCGCTGGCATTGTGAGCAGCTTGAAACCCGTAAAATCCTATATTTACCCAACAAAACGCCCTCTGCATACCGAACTACTATACATGGCAAAATGTCAACTCCTCTGTCATCAACACGACCCTCCAGCTGCGCCTCAAGACCTGCCAACCTCCATATATACCCCGTCCCTATTGTATCGGCCCCGCCAGGCAGGTCTCAGCATGCGCCGCATGCTTCGGAACGGACCGCGAGGCACACTATGTACGACTCCCGTTCCGATGCCCGGGGAAACCCTGCTGCCGACCGACAACCCCGCCATCAACCTCCTGACTGACCCCCCATTATCCCTAACAACGGAGACTCCAATATTCCCAGAGAGGCCGGTTTCTCCAGCCGAGAACGCCATTCCGCCGAATCAATATTTTCCGTTGACACTTTCCCCATCACCCCATTGCGCGCCTCACCTCGGCAATCACCAGGCGAGCTAAACAAACCCTTATTATCACCCACCATGCCAAACGTCACCCGCTCGTACGTCCTCTCCCTCAGCCAAAAACGATACTGACCCCCATCTCCCTACACACCCGTCTCCACATCTCCTCCCCGCC
Source organism: Chaetomiaceae sp. B2702 (assembly GCA_023628455.1). Lineage (NCBI taxonomy): Eukaryota > Fungi > Ascomycota > Sordariomycetes > Sordariales > Chaetomiaceae > Chaetomiaceae sp. B2702. Next base: position 31,003 of record JAMAKP010000004.1, on the reverse strand, counting down.
CACGTCCCCGTCCCCGTCCGCGTCCGCGTCCCCCTCCCCTTCTCTCCCCGCCGTAGCCAACTCATCTCCCCGCCTCCAAACCTCCCCCAAGATCCCCCACGCCCGGTCGATATTCCGCATCCCCTGCCGCCGATCAACCTCGACAAAAGCTTGTTCCGCCAGCGCGCGGTCCTCGGCCGTGACCGCCTCGCAACCGGACACGAACAGCGGCCACAGCAGCGCCGACATGGGGCCCCTATTGCGCACCGTCGCGACACAGTGGCCCAGCGCGAGGCGGGTGTGGGTTTGCACCTTGGGGTGGGCGCGGGCGTGGGAGAGCACCGTGCGGTAGAGATAGACGAGGGAGGCGTGGCGGTAGGCGAGGGCGTTGTGGTGGATTGAGGAGATGCGAGATTGGTCTGTTGCTGCCGAGGGTGTTGGCGTTGTTGTCATTGTCGTTGTTGTTGTGGCGGTGGGGCAGGAGCATGGCTGGGGGGTTGTTGGGGGTTGAGCCGTGGGGTTGCCGTCGGTGGAGGATTCATCGGTGACGGCGTTGGCCTCGTCCGGATGGGATGTGGTATTGGTGAGAGGGAGGCCGGTAGCGGTCGTGTTGTCGTTGTCGTCGTCGTCGGGGTGGAAATTTGGTGGGAGTTGCGGCTGCCATTGGAGCAGGGCGGTCTCGATCGCTTGAGCGGTCGATTCGAATTCGCTGCGGAGGACTGCGATTTTGGAAGGGGTTTGGTTTGTCTGGACGGCGGTCTCAAGCTCGGTTTTGAGGGTGCGTAGTCCAGCTAGTCGGTGGATGATGGGCCACAAGGTGGTAGCCATGCCCAGGAGGGTGTCGACGTTGCAGAGCGGCGAAACGGAGGGCGCGCCCAGCGGGGGAAGCGGCTGGAGACAGCCTGGCGTCGGCGCTGCTGAGAGCGGCTGGGTGCCGTTGGAGAGGGCTGTGATCACGTCGTAGAAGCGGAAGGCCTATGCTATGTGAGATTTTGACGTTCTAAAGCTGAGGGACTAAGGGTCTGCGTACACGCTCCAAAAAGATACTCGTCGAGTCAGCAGGGTCCGGAGCGCTGCCCATTATGGTTAAAGCACCTTTCAGATGCCCAGCTACAATATTGGAATGGCCTTTTTGGACCAGCTGTGGCAATGTAAGCCCCTATCGCATGTATGACGCCCGATGCGAGACTCACGCATTCGTAATATACCAACAGCATGATGGCTGCCAATATCTCATTTCTGCTGGCTCTGCTGCTATGCTGAATCAGCTGCGCGACGCCCCTGATGGCCATGTTGTGAAAGTATAGCGACTTTTCAGCGTTTTCGACACCCCGGTATTCCAAGTGAGCGCAGGCGAGCGCAAAGATGGCGTATGTGACAGGTGAGTCCCCTTTCCGGGTGAGCGGCAACACCAGCTGCTGGAATGGGTTGCCTGTCTCCTCCCGGAAGACAATAAGATGGGACAGGACATTGCAGAAGTGATCCACAAGTGCTCTGCGGTTTTGCTTGTCCGAGAACTCCGAGAAAGTCGGCGAACAAAAGTCCAAGAGCGGAGAGCCGACAGGGCATGGCGCAATCATGGCCAGGTCTGGGTGTAAGGACTTCGACCGGGGGATCAACGCGGCACTGGTTGCGGCTTGCCCGTCTTCGGAAGCAACATCTTCGCTGTGGGTATCCATAAACCCGCTTGGTGCGAATGGAACCAAAGAAAAGCCACCATCGAAGTTGTCATCAGACGGGCTTAGGAGGATCGGGTCATCATGGTGATACGAGGCCAATAGACTCCCAAAAACCCCATCTTCGTGCCCAAAGAAGTCCGATTCATGGCTGTAATGGCTGGCTTGTGACAGCCTTCGGGTGATCAACTGCAGATCAGGAGGGCTTCCCGGCGCTGCCGACTCGCGCCTTCTCCGCTGGCGTGGTCTCACAGCTTCGTAGGCACACTCAGTGCCGTGCTCGACGCAGCGACTGCACTTTGGCCGCTTTTCGTCGCATTTCTTCTTCTGGACTCTCTGTTAGCCGGGTGTCCAGTTGCCGACTCGGTAGTAGCCTGTGAGATCAAGCCGCTTCTGACGAACCTTTTCCTTGCTTTTCGAGGGTTAGAGACCAAGACTCTCAGTAGAAATGAACACACAGCAAGATGAAGCTCACGTACCAGTATGCGCAACCTATCCGGCAGAGACGGGTGTGGTCAGTGTCATGCAATGTTTTGATATCGTGTTCCTGATACCTCGAGGCCTAAGTGGAGGAAAGAAGGGGGGTTGGTTGGGTTGAGAGACAACTCCTTGATTTGACGTACCGCCTCTTGATCGTCTTTTGGGCTGTTTCGGAGCAGCAAGTCTCGTGTACAGCAGCATTTTCGCGTATGTTGGCGTAATGGTTGGTCCTCCGGGGTATGCGCGAACTTGAATCCTTCAGTCGTATTCCTCACTGGACAATGCCTGCCCTTTGTTTCCTCCCTCCCCCATTGGACATTCGGTTTCAGTGGCCCGAGAAGTGCTATGAGCCGCTGCGCGATTGCTTGCCGATGCTCACGCTGTATTCGATATGTTGTGGAAGGAAACCAACGGCATGCTGAGAGCCTGAGACGTTGTCAGGACACGGAGAGTCTTCAGAAACGAATGACAATTTCCGGCACCACGATCCGGCCGGACACCTTTAGATTGAACGGCTGAAACGACCCGGGACCGTGCTGACGTCGGACAATTCCCACATGACAATGTGTTTTTTGAGGCAAGGTGAAGGTTCCGGGGTGATGGTCGGATGGGGTCAAGTCTGGATGAATGATCCACATGGGTCTTCCAGGTTCTCCTCCTTGTCGTTTACAGCGAGGCCAATAGAAGCTGTCATCAGCAGCTCGGCAAGGTGTGTTTTGCGGAGAAAGGTGTGCGGGGCTTGATGGGGATCGGGAAGGGTCTCCGGTCTCATTCTGGGCCCTGGGCGACGCGGAGCGCCAACAGGCAACGGACCCTCAGGCATTTTGCGCAGGAACAAGGGGCTCAGGATGTGAAAGGCTGTTCGGTTGAGCCTGCCATTTTTACTGTGCAGTACATAGTAAATGGCTCCGCACCCGAAGTGGCATCTACGTCGCCCATGCAACGACATTCCTGGGGTATGCAGCATCCATGCACAGGCCCGGATGGCGCTGAATCCATCTGCCGGACCGTTCAAAGCCATAGTCTGGGCAGCCCAACGGTCACGACCGATCTCGATGGCCCGAAGCGGTCGGCCTCGTGTTGCTGCCAGGGCAGAACCAGAGAGCTCCTGTCCCCGCTGGGATGGAGTTCCGGGCTTCTAAGTTCCCGGCATATGGCAAACAACCGGAGCACAGTCCGATTCCAAAGCGGAAGATGTTGCGAATCGAATCTCGTGGCCATGGTACCAATGGCACGAATAGCAGGTGGCTTTGCGGAGCGGTGAATGGCTCGATTGAGCCGGACATTGAGCCGAGCGAGGCTGTGATCTACGGAGCTATACAAGACCTCTGCGTTTCTGTTCCTGCTGCAATTACAGGGAGCGGCAGCCGAGTTCCGCATATGCACTTTGCCGTCCGATCATGATGCTTCGGCCCGTCTTGACATTGTCGCTTCATTTTAGTCACGCAAAAGTTGATCTCCAAGCTTTTTAGACGTGGCCTAAGCTCGAGCTGGCTCGGAGTGGCTGCGGCAACTGCAAGTTGAAATTGGGAAGTTGACCCCCTCCCCCGGAAACCACTATCCTCGCGTGATTCACAGTTCCCCGCGCTCCGGCTCTGTGCTGACTCTGCTGAGTAACCCAAAACACGCAAACGCAACATACTGGCATCCAGATGGAATGCGTAGACGGACGGCGCCACTACACAACGTCTATTGCTATACTCGCCTGAGAGTGGCAAACCATGTCCAAGCGCCCTTGCATCCTAGTCTCCACAAGGAGAGGGACTTCTTACCTGGTATGTATGTACTGTACACAGCGGGAAACCACTCGCCGGCCACGAGATGTCTCCTATGAAGGAATTCGTACCATTCCGCGGACTTGAGAACTTTATTTATCGTGAGTGAAGTGCGGATTGCCCTGGCTCAATCAACACCAAAGGACAAGCCACCCTCTTCAGCCACTGCAGTGCTGCGTGAGAAGCGTTCTCGTGATCTCCATTTATAGGGCATCTCTTTCTACTGCACATACGAAGTACATACACAGATACCGAGATGCATCAACGGCATCCCTCCGGATCGATTGCCGCGCCGCTGTCCTACGTCGCTGTCGCCTACTCCGGCATTCTCCCGCTGCAGTTGGTTTGTCCCCAAGCAAACAATGCGACGCTATCATTGGTGGCCTCGCCCACCCTTCCCATCCCCTTCCCCAAGGCCGCTTCTCACGATGCAACTGCCCCTTTGAGGGATCAGTGGCATGTCATGTCCTCCCAACCCCGTGCGACACAGTATTCGAGGTTTCTTGGGCACGCCATTCGGCCGCCAACGGGCCAATCAAGACGTTGCTGACCTCGACGCAACCCTCAGCGCTACGAATCCCACCACGAGGGACCAGCCAGATAGCTGCCCCATGAACTCTGTTTTTCGTGTCACATTGAAGTTGGGGGCTTGCCGCAAACGTGCGAACCCAAGATACGCACCCCTGCGCTCCTGGGAAGCGGGGGACTTCGATGATCTCCCCATGGGTTCAGATCATTGCGTTTCATCCCACGATCTCGCTGATGTATGTATGTACATACATACGGAATACTCATACCCGCTCAGCCCAACCCAATCCCAATCAATTCGACACGTTTGAGCTCAGGAAGGCAGCCCGGTTGACGAAGCTGTGCCACGAGTCCTCCCTGGCTCTGGTCTCAGCCCTACCCTGGGGCTGGGCGCGGCTTGTTGGTGTGTAAGACCCCGGCAACGCTGACGAGAACCCTCCGGCGCTCGCTCGTCCCTAGTTAAAGTCCCGATCAGTGAGTGGCTCCCTGCAGGCTCAGCCCCCCCGCTCACAGCAAACAAAAAGGCTGCCTGGTCGGTTCTAGTCGCCGAGAGTTCTAGAGTAGCGCCGCAAACCTTGAACAAGCCACCGATGATGAATAGGTGATTTTTTAGCTGCTTGCGCCGCTATACAAACCATCGCAAGTCGGCATCCCTGCCTGTTACACCTGCACATTTCCGTCCGATCGAACCCAGTCCCTCGAGTTGTCCGACACAGCGGCCGGGTCCGAGATAAGCGCCTTCGATAAGCGGACCAAGTCCGCCAGCGCCCGCGGCCGCCATGCGCAGCACCTGGTCCTGTTCGTCGTGCGCCGGCTTGCTTTTCTTTGCGCTTTTCGGAAGGGAAATACTGGCATCGCATGCGGGGAGGCAATGGAAGGATGTGCATAGGATTGCAAAAGCGCAGGTGACGGCGCATCCGGCGCGTCGAGACGAGGGCAGCTGCCCGGCCGAGCATACCTTGTGCGCGGCGTCATTCAACGGTGGATGTTGTCCATCCCAGTATGCCTGCGCGGTCGATTCATGCTATGCGACAACAGCGGGGCCGACGACAGCCTGTGGGCTGGCAGGATTCTATGCCTGCGCGCCCGTGAACGGAGAGGGTGAGTGTGTTTCCCGGTTGCGCAGTGCCAGCAGAGCCTGACCTAACGAACTCAAATCCAGCGGGCTGCTGTCCAGTCGGCTATATATGCAGCAAGAGAGACTGTATTCCTCCCGCAGGCGTCACCTACACAAACACGCAGTGCCCGACCGACCTCTATCTATGTCCAGCTTCCGTCAACTACGGGTGTTGCATGAGCGGCATGGGGTGCGCCGCGAACGTCTGCTATTCTACGGCCCCCGTGACTACGACTTACATACAGACGTTCACGACAACATCTGACGAGGAAACCATAACAAAAACTCAAACAACGATAACAGTCATCACACCGACTCCGCCCCCTGGGATCCCAGATGACACAGGCATCGCCGCGAAGTTCATCCCGAGCAGTGTCCCCAAAGTCGCCGCGGGTCCATCCAATGACTCCGGCGGTGGTCTAAGCGGCGGAGCGATTGGAGGCATCATCGCCGGCGTGGTGATTCTCTTGGTGGTGGTGGTTGTCGCGGCGTTCCTCATCATCCGCCGGCTGAAGCGCGTTGAAAACATCATGGAATCCAAGCGGGGCTCGTCCAGCGGCAAGAAGTCGCGGTCCCAGTCCCAGGCGCAAATGGAGCAGTACGGCCGCCAGCTCCATTCCGACATGGACGACATGAGCGTTGACCCCCTGATGGTGGGCTCCCACGCCACCAACAACAACAGCGCCTCGGTCACCCCCCAACCAGGTGCCGACGCGAATCGCGGCCGCTCCGACTCGACCGGCTTCACCCCTTCACCGAACATGTTCAACTTCACCGAGGAGCGTTCCCGACACGCCAGCCCGGATTCTAACGCAGGCTACTTCGACATCCCGCCGGGCGCGCAGAACACGCCCGGCCTGCAGCAGCAACCCATGCAGGCCGCGCGCATCCGCGGCAGCACTGACAGCGCCGGCACCCAGCACCGGGGCTACGCCTACCACCACTGGCGGCAGCAGAGCAACGCCAGCGAACTGTCCGCCGACGGGAGCGACAACGGCGTCCACAGCCCCCTTGTAGCCGGCGGCGGGATCCAGGAGCTGGATGGCTCGGGGGGGTTTGTCGAGCTGCCGAGTGAACAGAACCACGGTTTCGGGTACGTTCCCGGCAACGTGAGCGGCGGTACGGGACCAAGGAGTCGGTCGAGCAGCACGACCAGTGCACGCGGGCATGCCAGGAGGAGGAGTGACAGCCTTCAAGCGCAGGGGCAGGGGCAGGCTACTGCGACGGCGACGGGGGGACTGGGCCTGACGCCTCTGGATGAGACGGCCGAGATGCATGGGCATTATGGACGGCCCGATCAGCAGGCTGGGCAGACAGCTGCTGGGCTGGAGGTGCATTGGGATGTGAGCCCCGGGTTTCATCCGCAGGGGCCGCAAGGGACATGAAGCGGTGGTGATTTTGAGGGGTGGGCTGTTGGTGGATGACTTTTTGGCATATATCTAAAGCCATCTGTTTCTCGTTTTATTCTCCGCTGCTCCACCCCTCTTGCATCATGGTTCTGCTTTTCTTTCCCCTTTCTATTTTGTTGATTTTGGATACCCATCTTTGACCGGCAGCGAGATAAAAGAGTTGGTTGGCCGGCTGTCTCTACTCGGACAGATTCGTTTTGATCTTTTATTGCTCACTATCTGTCTCTTTATTCACCTCGGTCGAGTGCTGAGCAGCATGCAGGGTCGGCCGGGTCGAAGGTTATGTACATGCAATATACGAAACAAGGAGAAGTCTTCCTCATCGGCGGTCATGGACACTGTCGCTTACGCTCGGGCTGGAATCACTGATTATTTGAGCGAGGTTCGTTTTGGGAGTTGGAGGCCAAGGTTGGGAATACACGGATACACGCAATCGCTGGAAGAGACAATTTTTTTTTTTTTTTGGGCGGGAGTTGTTGCAATTCATCTAGCACAAAGCGATGACGGTTTCCTCATATCATGGCGGGTTATTCATGCTATTTGGTCTCTGTTTCCTCATTTCCGTGTATTCTCGTTTGCCAGCTCCTTCCCTAGGAGCTGGCCTCATCGCGGAGGGAGCCAGTCTGTGATACACTGATGCGCTGCGGGATACACATAGTATAGCTCCGTTCAATTGGGTTACGAAGAGGGCGGACCAGCGCTCGAAAAGCAGAATCTATTTTAAGCATGCGTGGTGTCCAACCCGCTTTGGCTCAAATGTTGGATGGGGTTCGCACGGAAGCACGTTGCCACAACCACTTTATCCAGCCGCATCTTCCCGCCTTTTGGCTACCGCTTCGTACGGAAGAAGTGCGAGCCACTGAATACTGCGTACGTATCAGTTTGGGGCTGTGGGTAAAGATGCGAGCTGGCGGGATGCTCCCCGGTTTCCGCATCCCAGCACGGTGGGGAGGCGACGGAGTATTCGATGTCAGATTCTGACCCCAAAGCAGACTGAACTGCTGGAAACTGTAATAGCCTAATAAGGAAGGCTTGGGTGAGTAGGCCCTTCCTTGGTCTTCAACGCAATTGCTTCCTCTGCCTAGTACCTACCTAATGCAGACTGGCCATTGGCGGCCTACCAAGTGGGGTTTATCCAAGGCCCGCTGTCCCCAGTCCTGTCGATTCCAGCAACCGGGACGAGGCTGGTTTGGAATCGATCCTGCTCACCCTGTGCAGCCGTATCGACCCTGGCTATCGGAGGGTTGTACATGAACGCAAACATCGTCCTTCTCCAGGGTCGCATCCATCCGCGTATGCGCTGATTACCCCGCAGCATGGCTGGGAGCCTCGATTACGGAGCAGAGAGTGAACGGCGGCACCTTGCAGCACTCAACCATTGATCGGCAGGGGCACACCATCCCACGAGATCCGCGGATCGTCAGGGACGTCCCGAGGTGCCGGTCGAGTTGATGACCCCTTCAGCCTGGGTTTACGACTGGACAGTCAGTAACTCAGTATCAACACCATGAACATCGAGCAGTTCGGTGCATTTGTGGGGGTGCTCAGAAACCACCACTAAAAGGATCGTCCCCACCCACGAGGCACAAATCCTCCGGCGAAGAATCGGGTTAGCTCGAGATGGAGACCAGCCCCGACGTAACACTGCGTGCATTGTTGGCTTCCTGGTTCAACCAAAGACGCACATGGCTGTTCCTGGCCCTGCGTCTGGCCTTCCGAGCTGCCCGTTGCGGCTGCGCCGCCGCCCCATGCAGAATGGTCGGCGCAGTCAGGCTTTCCTGGTAAGGCAGGTTCCGATGTCACCGAGATGCGGGCAGCTAGGTATAAGACGGCTGCAAGCGCCGCCTCGCACCTCACCGGTCCTCCCTGACCTGTCACCGCGAGAGCTGTAAAGGATCGAGTCGAAGACCCGGAAGCACCTCAATCCATCCCCAGCCGTCACCATGAAGTTCGCCGTCGCCCTCTCCTTCGTCTCCCTCGCGGTCGCCGCCGCCGTGGAACCTCGTCACTGCGCAGGCAACAACTGCAACCGCGCCGTGACCGGCACCCGGCCGGGGTTGCTCCCTCTGACGGAACGCTCATCGCATTGCGCAAGCTTCCTGCTCACAACCGTCACCCCGGCTGCGTCGTAAGTGCTTCCAATGTCCCTTTTCTACTCGGATATGACCACTAACGCCCTTCTCCAGCACCGTCACGGTAACAGTCGACGAGGAGGACCTCCCCACCCCAACACCCGCTAAGCGCGGCGTGCTCGAGGGCCGACAGGTGACTGTTGTGCCGAGCAACATCCCGGATTACGCCGAGAACTGCGCCAATACGGCCGAGTACATCTCGGCATGCTCATGCTTTGGCCTGACGGGGTCGGTGACGACTGCGCCTGTGCCGACTGTGACGGTTACCACGACGGTGGATTATTGCGAGGATATTTGAGGGGATGAACGGATGGTTCCTGTGAGAGCCGGACGTCACATTCCATCCTGGGGACAGCGTCGGGTTGTCAACCTCGCGCAGTGATTCAGGGCTGATTGCCTTGGCTGGGTTGGGGCTGGCTGCATCCAATTCGGGTCGATGGCGCCGGGAAACCCTAAACCTGTTCAATAAGACAATGTACTCTTAGAGACAGACGCAGCATTTATGAATGAATGAGGAACGCCCCAGACCGGGAAAATGACTGTTTGTGGTAACGAGCTGTGCAATCTGCCTCTTGCGTCCCTCTAGTAGGTCTCGAGTGTGTAGGCTCCCCGGGATAATAGGAACCTAGAGTCAGATCACAAGATAATGTTCTTATTTTTAGAATATACAGCGACCATGATTGTGTGAGGTTTGTTGATTGAGCTTCATAAATTCAGATGATGCAAATCTCCTGCATCGAGCCCTAACCCTTGGGTGCAGAAAAAGCTCGAGCCACTATGCGCTCCGCCGATTTTCAGCAGATTGCAGGTGTGCACAGACCAACTACTCTCGTCTATAAATGTTTGCCGCCCCTCCCCCAAATCTTGCTCTCTTCTTTTCCTTTTTCTTCTTCATACTTACCTTGATTGACTGCCCGGAGATCATGAATACCGGGCCGTATGGCGGAGAGCCTGCATTGCACATCGTGGTGCTAGCCGTCATGAATTGTCCTTCGGGGCCGTTCCGGTCGTAATTTTTGCTGTCTTCATTCCAGAAATGGATATCTTTTCACTGTGTGCCCGGCTTATCGTCGAGCCATGGAGAAGAGAGATTTGCTGAGATGGATGGTGCTTGAGTGGGCTGAAGGTCGCATTGCTGTCTTCCATAAACCTTCACCTACCTTGCAACCTTGATTGAGCGTCAAGCATATTTTACTCGAACGAAATTGAGCAGCGCCCACTTTATTTTTCCGGGTCATGAGATCGGTTGCACTACTTGGTGTTGCACCACGACGGATGTTTGAACGGACCAACTGCATCTGGGAAATAACCATGTATCGCATCCTACAACTCTTTTTGACTGCGTTTCAATTTCGCATCTCATAAAACCGTCCATAAAGCCTAAGTTACGAGTAACAGCGCGTGTCACTGACTGTCAGCTGCAGAAGCCGGAAGACGCGTTGGATTTTACCGCGATCACAAGCCAGCAATCCAACAGGCCCGGCCATTCCTGTTTTGGATGATATTGGTCGCTTCGCCGGGGAGGCTTCGGGATTCGGCAGCCTCAAGGAGCGCCCCGCATCCGGCTGTCGCGGGTGCACATAATGGTTCGTCCGCGACTATCCGTGGCAAAGCAAGAAATGATCGAATATTATGATGATACAAAAATGAAAGCTTACGCAACAGAGCCATCCATTCTACCTTAACTTGTCGCTGCTGTTTACACAGTAATAAATCCAAAGTCTCGAGATCGAATCTCATACGGAAGCACCCCGCTGTGGGGTTCCCCACAGCACCCCACGTCCCTAACGGCGCTACTGCCAAGGACGGGGTTGGAGTCAAGAATCTCGCCTTCCACTGGCCCTTCTTCTTGTTACTGGCATCCATCCCGCATCCATCCGTCCATCTTCACATGTCAGAGTCAACCGCCCCCGTGACACCATGATTCGTGCCTGCTGCATCGCATTCCCGCCCTCCAGGGGGTCCACAAGTCGAATGTTGTGCCATGTGGCCGGATTAGTCTCTGAAACGATCCTGCTCGACTTCCATATCTCCATTGTTTTTTCTTTGTCAAGGCGGCATCTCAAGTTTGTCTAGGTCCCACCTCACTTGCCGTTGGTTCTTCTCCTGTACAAATTGCTTTTCTTACACAGTATTATTGTTTTTTTTTTTCTTGGCCCACTCCTCCCCGTTTCACCAGCAGCACGGGCACAGCCTGCTTTTCTCCGAGCGGTCTGCAGCCTTGTTGTTTTCTCCGAGCAACTGGTCCCTCGAAGCAATCCCGCATATCGCCAAGCCAAGTCGGCCGAGTTTATGATCAACGACAAGTGATCGAGCCCATCGGACAAAGTCTTTACGGGCCGCCTCCAGCCGAGCGTCAAGATGATTGACCATTTGCTGGGACGGCCGTCTGTCAAGTCGCGCAGACTGCAGGTCATCGCCGTGCTGACTTTCTGGTCTGCCTATTTGGCTAGGTAAGTATCATTTTTGCTCTCCCAGCCATACACCTCGCTCACTCGGAACAGAGGCAACAAACATGGCCCTCCGGTACTGCGTTTCTTTTCACGCATCCTGTCTAAGCACCTCACTGCCTGGCAGACGGTCGTAATTACCATGATGTACCTCTACGTTGCCCGAAACTTCAGCACCCTCGTCGGACTTGCGAGCCCCGACCCCCTGACCAATATGTACGACGCCACCTACTTCCGCGCCACCTGGGTTCTCACGGCACTCGATGCCGGCTTCTGGACCGCCATGAAGATTGGCAACAAGACTCTGCGCGATATTGCGAGTATCGTCTTCTCGGTATTTTACCTGATTGCCGCTGAGCAGGCCGACGAGAAGGTGCGCAAGGTGCGCGGGAACATTACTGTCGAGCATATGCGGGTCAGTTGGAACAAGGGCAGCCAGTCGCCGTACTTGCGTTTTCTGCAAGGTTTGATGCGTCCGCGGTTCATGAAATGGCCGCCGCGGCAGATCCGCATCCACCGCCCTGCCGCCAGCGATTACAAGGAGCCCGTCTCCGGGTGGCTCTATTTCGATGGGCCCTTGACCGAACTCAAACATCACACCAACATCATTTTGGACATCCCCGGTGGTGGCTTCGTGGCTATGGATCCGAGGTGCAATGACGATAAGTTATTTGCCTGGGCTGCTAAAACAGGCATGCCAGTCTTGAGTTTGGACTACAAAAAAGCCCCCGAGTATCCGTACCCGTATGCGCTTAACGAATGCTATGACGTGTATACCGCCATCATCAAGACTCGTGGCCGGTGCATCGGGTTGTCTGGGAAGGAGGTGCCCAAAGTCGTCATCACAGGTGACAGCGCTGGCGGGACGCTGGCAACCTCGACGACGTTAATGATCATCGAGAGCGGCTCATCTCCTGTCCGCCGGTTTCAGGGAGAAACCGACCTTCCAATTCCTGACGGACTGATCTTGTTCTATCCAGCGCTCGACATGAACATTGGCAGTTGGATGTCCGACGAACAAATGGCGCTGATCAAGGACCGCCGCATGCGCGGGACCAACAAGCGTATTATTCAGCGCAAGAGGTCACAGTACAGCGACCTAGTCGGCACCCCCCATCCGTCCGATGATGAAGACGATTGTGCACTGTCCTCCAAGGGCCGCTCAAACGGCGGCGGCGGCGAAAATGGCACCCTCCCCGAGGACCCTCCGGCCGAGCACGTTCGCGACCCGGCTCCCGAGTACGCCACTTCGGGCCCAACAAAATGGAGCCAAGTGCACCAGGGCCCGCCGGCGCCAGCCTCACCAGCCTCCGCCGTCACACCTTCCACTGCCGCCGCGAAACAAACCCCCGGTAGTACCTACCCAGGCGCCTCCCACCGTCCAGAACCAATGCGCACCCGCCTCGCCACCTCCTCCATGATCTCGTACTTCAACGACCGCGTGCTCACGCCGGAAACGATGCGCTCCATGATCATCCTTTACGTAGGCCCTCACAACAGACCCGACTTCTCCCAAGACTACCTCCTCTCGCCGATCCTGGCACCGGACGTCCTCCTCTCCCGGTTTCCCAAGACGTATTTCTTGACGGGCGAGCGCGACCCGCTCGTTGATGACACAATCATCTTTGCGGGCCGGTTGCGCCGCGTCAAGGCCGCGCAGCTGGCCAGCGGCGGGACGCGGTTGGAGTACAGGGACAGCGATGCGCTCACGGAGGGGTTCGATGAGAAGGCTGTCGCCGAGGTGGCGCTGATCCCGGGCATCAGCCATGGGTTCTTGCAGTTCCCCAGCGTGTATCCGCCTGCGTGGAGATTGATTGAACGGACGGCGGGGTGGATTGATGATATCTTTGCAGATGCGGAGAGGAAGGAGAGGGAGCGGGAGCGGGAGCGGGAACCGCCGAGGGGGAGGACGATGGGGGTGAGGGGGGCTGGCGCGGTCGTGGTGGAGCAGGAGAACAGTGGGCGGGTGAGACATCATTTTCGACACGAGTCGAGTGGCTCGGAGGATCAGCCGCTTGAGATGATGAGCATGACGCGGATACGAGCCAAGAGTTTGCGGGAGTCTGGGTTGGCGGCGGGGGGTGAGGATGACAGGCATGGAGACAAGGGGGCTGAAAGGGAGGGTGAACAGGAAGGTGGTGAGAAGGCTGGTGGCCTGGCCAATGGGAACGGTCACGCTTCGGTTGGCAGTGAGGAGGGAAATGACAAGGCGAGTCCAGATGATGGGTCGACCGCTGGCAACAGTCGTCGCAAAAAGAAGCCTGGGAGACGGGCTAGGACGAAGAGTGACGACGACAAGGATCTGATGAAACTTCCCAGCACTGACGATTTGCTGGGAAGGAGAATGCACGGCCTGGCTGGGGGGTTGACGGGGCTGCATGCGGACTCGGACTAAGCATTGTATACGGAACACGATAGATGGTATGCGTGGTGTTTGCAGGATAGACATTGGTTATACACCCCTTGGCTGTGTATAAGGTATCAATTATGCTCTGGCTAACTAACCAGGAGTATGAAATGTGCATCGCTGTCGCGAAGCTCGTCCCTAACCAGGGCAATGTTCGCTCAAGCCCAAGTCATACATCTCATTTTATCCCGGCTTTTTTGGGACATACCACCGCTCCAAACAACTTCAGGTTGGTACCCAGGCCGCTCTATGTCGCGTTGTAGGTATATGTATGACGGTTCCGACGGACAGCTCACTTCGGTCAGAATCCTTCTTAGAGCGAAGGAAATGTTCTCCGACTCTTATTCCTCATTCATATACAAACTGAATTGAAACGGCCCCCCATATCTACCTCTACAAGCCGCAATACATACAAAAAGAACAAAACATACATACACCCAAAGTGAGTCCCTCGTCCAACCAAAAACTTTCTTGGCTTCACATCTCCTATCTCACCAACATGGCAGACTACCTCGCCGCATGGGTGAGGAGGTCGATTTAGTCGGTGCTCTCCTCGCCGTCGTCGTTGACACCCTCGTCGTCAAAGGGCTCGAGGGGGGCGTGTTCGTCGCGAGCCTGGATCTCGCCGGTCTCCTCGTCTTCATTGTCGTTGGCGCCCTCATCATCAAAGGGCTCGAGCGGGGCGTGCTCGTCGCGAGCCTGGATCTCGCCAGTCTCCTCGTCTTCATTGTCGTTGGCGCCCTCATCATCAAACGGGGGCTCAACCGGGGAGTGGTTGTCACGGGCCTGGATCTCGCTGGCGTCCTCGTTGCCGTCATCGTTGGCACCCTCGTCGTCATCCGCGACAGCGTCAAAGGCAGGCGTCTGGTTGTCACGCGCCTGGATCTGGCTGCCGATGTCCCCGTCCTCGTCGTCCAAGACGGGAGGCGCCGGGGCGTGGTTCTCGCGCGCCTCAATCTCCCCGACGTCGGCTTCGTCATCACCTCCGGCGTCAAAGGCGGGAGGGGCGGGCATCTGGTTGTCGCGGGCCACATGGCCGACTGCGTCGCTTGAGACCCCCGCGCCGGGGAAGGGCAGGGCGGAGACTGCCGTGGCGAGACCGAGGAGGAGAAGGTTTAGCTGCATTTTTTGGTGGTTTATTGTGCGGAGTGTTATCGTAAAGAGCGTTGCTTGACGGAAGGAACAGGAAGGAATTGCTGTGACTAGATGACCATTGCAGTTACACGCCTCGGAAGCTGGAAGTTGAAGCCCCTTTTATCATTTTATGGGGTTTGTTAGGCGTGGCAAGGGACTCCGTGAACTGCTGTGCTCGTCATGGTCCAAGTCAGCCCTTGTTTCCATTCTTAGAGACGTCTTGGGCACTGTTTTGAGGTTTGCTGTTGTTGGCGGTGGAATGCTGACCCGCTAATCGGCGTGAATGTTACCGAGTTGTCGAGGAACGGCCTTGGCAACGGCGTGGTGGTTTGAGGCGGACAAACGAGTAAGAAAGCTGACTGGGCTGTGGGAATAATCTGGTGGAGACGCAAACGTCGAGCTGAGCCAATTGCGTTTGAACTAACTTCCACATTCGGTCATCGGGGACACATGCTGGATAGCTTATTACTGCCTTACTCACCGAATGAGGCTCATGGCGACTTCTGGGGAAATGAGACGCCTCGTCTGGTTCATCAGAGGACACAGAGGACACACAGAGGACACTGTCCCTGAAGCTATATTTGGAAGCGACGGGGAAGCATCCCTTTTTTTTTTCCAGCCTGACAAGCAAACAAGCCACGGCCTAATCAAGTCGGCATTCACATGGTCATGGTGATGGTCATAGTCATGGCCATGTCATCGCGTATCTCGATCATCCCGTCTAACTCTCACTCCACCAGGGCGTCAGAGTCCAAGGCCCCAACAACCTCCCACAAGACCTCGGCCATCCTCCGCCCATCCCGCCAAATATCATCATGCTCCCCCTCCGCCTCCTCCAGAACCCTCACGCCCACCCTCCCATCCTCCTCCAAACACTCCCTCATAACCTCGACCTGCCGCCACGGCACAAGCGAGTCCCCCCGACTCTGCACCAGCACCACCTCCTTCCTCCCCTTTCCTCCATCCAGACCGTGATGACCAACCCACTCCCCAACCCACCCGCCGCCAGCACTCGCAGGACAAACCGCCCTCCACCTCTCCTCCTCCTCCTCCTCCTCCCCGCCCGTCCCAAAAGCCCCCTCCACAAACTCCCGATACCCCTCCCGCAACCACCCATACCCCTCGGGAGGCTCCCGGATAAACCCGGCGAGATCATACAGCCCGTTGAACCCCACCACCGCCCCGGCCCGCCCGCCGGCCCCGCCGCCCAGTCCCGCGTCGAGCCCCCACCGGGCGGGGGACATGACGGACTGGAACGCGAGGGTGGCGCCGCACGAGTGGCCGGTTAGGATCCACGCCTGTGGTGGCGACGGCAGCAGGCGGTGGAGGAAGGCGAGGGCCGCGAGGACGTCGGCGATGTGGTCTGGGTGGCGGGCTTGGTGGGAGGGGTCGGCGGCTAGGGAGGGGTGCGACGGGTGCGGGGAGAGGCGGTAGTTGAGGGAGGCGAGGCCGGCGATTGCTTTGGTGGTGGTGGTGGTGGTGGTGGTGGTGGTGTGCCGTCGGAGGAGGTTGGTGGCGGTCGGGGTGAAGGAGGAGGAGGTGATGGTTGGGTCGCGCCAGGCGCCGCCGTGGATGTAGATTATCCAGGTTCCTGGGCGGTGGGGGAGGGCGGATGGGGCGGGGTGTGCGTCGTCGTCGTTGTTGTTGTTTTTGTTGTTGTTGTTTTCTATGGGCGAGGGGGAGGGGGGAATCCAGACGTCGAGGGTTTGGAGCGAGACGGCTTTGTCGCGGGGGAGGTACGGCACGCCCGACTTGTGCCAGCCGATGGTGGTGCCGGCGCTGGAGTTGCCCAGAGTAGTGTCCGCAGTGCCCGTCGTGTCCGCAGTGCCCGTAGTGTCCGCAGTGTCCGTAGTGCCCGGAGCGGTGTCCGGGTCCGTCAGTCGTGTCCACGGCACCGAGGCCCACGCCGCCCAATCCCAATCCGCGGCCGATGCCGGCGGCGGCGGCGTCGCATTTTCACCGTGGGATTGCATCTCGCCAAAGTTACACCAGTCGCAGCTGCTGGAGAGCGGAAGGATTGGGAGGGTTGCGGTAACGATTTTTGCCGAAAAGAGAGCCCCGCAGCGGTCTGACGGTCTAGACAATCCATCCTCCGCTTCGTGGGTGGGTCTTGCGGCCGCCCTTTCCGATGCCACCCGCGCCGTTCCGGAGAGAATGCCGAAAGGCTCCACTCCACGGCGCACCGACCGACTTACACGACCATGCCGGTGTCCGGATATGGATGGGGAATGTGGATGGGAATCTGTCTGGGACTTTGAATGACGGCAAGGAGCCGTGTGTGGGTTGCTTTTGAGAACTCTCACTGGCCAACGCAAACGCAGCACTCGTGAGTGATCGATGACAAAAAGGAGAGAATGAACCCCCCCCTGCTCCTCGGACAAACACGACACCACGGCAGCCAACAGAAAATGCTGACAGACGCCATAAGTACAGTCAGTACCAGGACAAATCGGGTGTCAAGCCGATCGGGTACGGCGGGGTTCCGGATGTCGCCGATCGATGCCGTGGAGATCTCCGTCTCTTTGCTTCGCTGGAAAGTACCGTACACTGTATCTCCGCAACCTTGCATACATGTTATACCGCGTCTATATCATGCAGCGCCTGTGGCAAGCGGGAGATCCGCCCCTCTCCGGATGGCATGTCCTGTGTGTGGTATGCCATGTCTGTTATTGCCATCGTCAATCATGACCGGGCCACCGGGTGCAGTTTGGGTTCGGCCACACTTGTGGACGCCGACATCCGAAGAGATAGCTATATGGGCGCCGCTAAGTTAAGCTGCTTGAGGCTCTATGATCGCCCTGCTGCATAATATCTTGCTGCCACCCAGTTGGTGGAAAATCTCCGGCGGGCCCTAAAGCTATCATATATGCGGATGAGGGTCCGGTAGGTGTTTAATTAATGCAGCGCGCTATGCTGGTGGGAATGCGGTTGCTATACTTACCACAGCAACAATTGGAAGATGTCAACAGAGACTCGCCCCAGAATAACGTTACAATTAAACATCCAAGTGTCTGTGTAACGGTCTTGCATCGGCTATCAAACTGCTATGGGTTGTTGGAGAGGGGGGAGGGGGGGGGGACGACATATGCCGGACGCCTCCTTGCGAATCATCCAAGTTTACCAGGTAGACAAGCTGCAACTTCAACACGCCCATATGACTGTGGCTGAAAGACCGCACATCTGGATCGTTAAGGGGCTTGTTGGACAACGCAGGTTCCCTGGACAACCTACCGTCTAAAATGCCTATCCTACATTAACGTCGGCTTCCGTCTGTCCGGACTGCCTTCTGCCAGTCAGAGATCGACGCGCCCTCGACCAATGACTCCCGGTTTTTCCTCACTCTTCAATGCCGGTGCCCCTTTCCTGTGTCACGAGGAACAGCCTGGCGGGTATTGAAGGGGCGGACTGCCAAGTGTTCACGTTGGATCCGACTTGCTCCGGCCTCCCAACCAGACCATTGGCACTCTCTCGGCTCGGCATCTTGGTTAGGGCCGTGAGGGTTGTGATAACCAGCGACAGACCTCCAATGAAATGGCGACGGCTGAGCTAACAAAAGTTATTCAGACGGAACGGAAGATCCGCAGGCGCGGAAGGTACTGTACATACATACATACGAACAGAAAGCGTCCCCCAAGAGGATACCTGTCCAGTATTGGACCGCTTGGGAGCTCCATCCTGCCAGCGCAGGGCGGAGAGGTAAACTGGGAGGCGAAGAAGGCCGTCTGCTGCGGACGTTAGGCGAGCGATGCGCGCCAATGCCATGCTAGATAGCCCACGGCAGTCTCAGTTTTGTGGCACTGCCCAGCCGCTTTCGATTTTCGAATTCACTCCTCTTTAAGACCGTGTGGTTAACAAAACATGTTGGCTCAACGCCCGTGGTGTGTATACGGAGACGCCTCAAACGACCACCCAGGATTGTAATCTACTCGGTAGTTCTGCATGGCAGATGAGATACCCGGGCACCTGAGTGGGAGATGGGAGGCCGGGTGGGGAGGTGGTGGAGCGGGCTGCTGATGGGGCGGGTGATGTTGGGTTGGAGAATGGTACCGTGGACCGGGGCTTCCTCTCGGGAAGTGGCACACGAGATTCAAGCAATGGATTGCGGGTTTGATGAGTAGACGGGGAAATGTTAGAGGCTGTTCCGGCAGCACGCATCGCGGACGTCTCGTGTCTGGAATGGCCACAAAGACTGGCAATGCCGGTCTATTTTCGCGGAAACGAGAGTCAAGAATTTTTTCTTTCTTTTTCTCTCCCTCTCTTTTCCTTGCAGTGTTTATCTATCCGTCTTAGAGATCATCTTATAGCAGTCCAAATGGCTCTTAAGCAGGCCGTACTGTGCGCGGACCGAACGGGGCACGAAGGGATGTTGAGGATGGTCAAGTTCCCATTTTCTCCCCCGACGAGTGGCCAGTAATATAAGACCACGGCATCAAACTTTGCGTTCAGCGCCTGGGGAGAGATGCGCAGTCTCGAACGCGCTGAGTGCATGCCGAGGGCAAAGCAACGAATGGGCGGACGCTCGTTCTCATTGTTGGGACCTTCGCAAAAGTTGACGATGATGGTTTACCCCTGAACCCCTTTCCACTTGCTGCCCACATCCTACCCCCAACCCCATAAGCAACTCTGAGATCAACTCGAGAGTATCCCCTACAAAGGTGTACAAAGCTCCTCTCTGTATTGTTCACGATGAAAAAACCGACGACTTTCTCAGCGATCCCATAGGAGACCCTCCAACCCAACCTACACCCCACAACGAACGACCAAAACACCTCGTCTCTCCCATATACGCATGTGTAGCGAAACACCGCGTAGGCTCTTCACACCGCATTTACAGCACGCAACAGAATGAACACGGCTCGCGCAGGGCAACACGGAGAATTTAATGTAATCGCGTCCCACAGGCACGACGTCAAAGGCCGCGTTTACGCCCGCAGATCACAAGCATGTTTCGTCCGCTGGAACGAAACGGAGCACGAAGAGCACGACATCAAAAGGTGAATCTGCAGATACGCGACCACCGTGTAACCTCCCGAGAACTATGTATACATGCGAGTCCAAATTTCAGCCAACTCGTGGCAACACAGCAATGTCTCGCAATTCTCAGACAATTTTTTTAATTTTTTTTGCTTTCTGCTTTTTACTTTGAGCCGAGATGGAAGAAAACAAATTGAACAGGCCGGCCCGAGGAGGGGAGGGCATGTGTTCGGGAGAGGGAGATGTCTCGCGATGCCGCTTCAACACGACTTCGCCTTTTTGAATGGGGACATTTGGTCTCACCAGTTGCTTGATCGTTACACACACACATCTCCTTGACGCAGCGTGCCCGATGGCGAAAAGACATGGCGCTTGTGCTGGGCTCTGCTGTGCCTCTTTATTTCGCAGTCAATGCCAGGGAGCGGCGGGGGCGTCAGATGGGGTATCATTCTGTCGTCTCGAAGCTGCACCGAACAATGAGCAGCGCCGCCAGGGCACAGAGGTACCGTCGCATTCCTTAATAATGCAAGAATGTTCGATCATGAAATGAAAAAGGAGCTTGCGTGGTCGAAATTGCAGGACCACGCCCGCACCGGGGGAATGAACAGATTGGCAGTGTTTGGGCTGTTGTCTTTGACTTCAACCTCCTCCCGCTTTTGGGTTCCCCCTGGTACGGATGGCACAGTGCGCTGCCTGTGCGGACATGCAGCCAGTCGCCAGCATTCGGAGCACTCCCCGGTCTGTGCTGAGATGGGGTCCGTATGTACTTTGTAATACGGATCGTTACGAATACCGCACGCACGGCGTACCGGCGTACCGTACCCCTGCTGTGCGTGCGCTGCGGAAGCTGCCGGGCCGGGCGGAGAGTGTTGGTTGTTTGTGTGGGAGTGGAGAAGCCCCGGAGACTGGGATGGTGCACTTCGCAGGAGTGAGGTACCCATAAAGCTGCGATTGAGCCACAACTCACAGCCAAACCCGCCACGGTAAAGCTTTCTCCTGAATTGACAAGGCTTCAACGGGTTCGGAAGGACGGCGACGAAGAGGTTCCCCAAAGCGAGTCTAGCGCTTATCTTGCGCCCAGCCACACGACAGGGCCACCGGCCGGCATCTTGGATCTTGCTGATCTCGGGTCTCCCATCCCGATCATTGGCCACACACAGCCTTGACTTTGTTCATCTGGCCTGTGCGCTGACGATGGTGCGCATTAAAATCGGTAGCGTAAACACGGTACTGGGCGCGGCTTGTTCTGTCGTCTCCGTCTTGTTGGGATGTCCCGCATCACAAGCGAGTCATCTGGCCTGGTCAGGGGTTTCCCAGCCTCAGCGGCTCGCCTGTGGCATCAAATTGTGTCTCAAAGAACGAAAAGAACGAAAAGAACAATAGAAATTGCCGATGGTGGTGGAGATGCCATCTCCTAAACACGTGGAGTCTATTGTCTCCACCGGCGCGGCCGTTTTCCAAAGTATCCGTACTTTTCTCCGGCCGACGGCCGACCGGCAGGACAACGTTGAGATCGGCAGGCATTCACTTACTGTAGTTTCGGAAGGCATCCGACAGGGCATCGCTGCTTGGTGGTATGTAAGTGGAGCATCGGCAACGAAAGCGTCGGCTGTTGTTGCTAGCCTGTTCGTGCTAGATCAGTCCGGAACCCCCACAAGAACTGGCCAACACCAGTACTCCTTATCTGCAAAACGAATACGGTCTGTCGGCATAACCCCTCTCTCACTACGGGCGACCGCCGACGAAAGAGAGACTTCATCTCGCCTTTCAACGCTCCGTTCCTCGGCTTCGGTGGGTTGAGGTGGGAATTCATGTGACAGCCGATCGTAGCTTGGCATGTTGCGGGTTTCGGGCCAGGAATCCTGTGAAGCCAGGGTGGTCCCCGCATCAAGCAGCTCATCCCAGCAAGAGCGAATGGCCTCCGCCTTACGCCGGGCAGCGGCCAGGAAGCAGCTCCGTAGATGATAATTGGCGGACACGCTGCTTTGCGCGCATTCTGTGCCGTACGGGATCTGTCGGCCGTGATCCGTGTCTCGCTTCCCGCGGCCTGCCGATCGCCCGCTCGTGGTCGGGGGTCTTCCGAGACCCACTGCGCACACAGTGTCCGTTGCAGGGGTCGGGGTTCCCTTTGTCGGCGAGCTTCTCCGCTTGAGGCTCCATCGACCGACTCGAGCCGTCTCGGGGGTTGCACTGCATAATATCGACTTCCAATGTCGAGGGCTTGTTTGCCAGCAAGCCCTGCTCTGCCTGCCGACCCAGGCACAGATAGACGTGATACGTGTCCCGGCGGAGAAAACGGCGAGCTGAAGTGCGGGACGACCTGGTTATTGTTGAAATGCTGAGCCGCCGTTACACAGTTTCCAAATGTCGACGTCAGCTCGGGCCCGTTTCTCACGAGGCCGTTGTTTCGTGGCGCTGCGCTTCACAACCTTGTTGATCCGCTCCAATAACCTCAGACCTACAGATACGCGCGTTCAGTATGTCTGAGGGGGATGATTTGTCGTCCTGTATGTGGTCTACGGGTAGCCGCGGTTTCCTGCTTCATCTAGTTTTCTAAGGCAAGGAGGATACCGCAGGATACGTACCGAACCTACCAACATACCTCGCAGATACCTACCTAGGTAGGTATGTACAGTACATACACAGCAGATCATCGCTCCCCTGCCCAGGCTGTGAAACACTCAGCAGATTGAAGCAAAATTGGATGCAGATCGGAGCCCATTCCGTGTGAACGGCGTGGCATAGTAATAGTTAGTGGTTAACGGTCGTAGTGGTAACGATATTCGAAATCGAAAGGATGAGGTTTTATCAGATCAAGTCCATCTCATCTATCTTGACGATCTTTCAAGTGTCATTTGGCTGGTTTTGGCTCTTGGGACTTGGGTGACTTTCCGGCGCTGCTGACGTGCATCTTTCCTCGGAGTAAATTTAGGTAGCAGGGAAGCTGTGCCAAGAAGGCCCAGGCTTCCGTTGAGCTGCGGGTTGGATTCCACCGGCAACCCCAGCCCCGCCCTGGTGCCCGAAGGGTGCTGCACTGTTGTGCTTGCCATGGGCGAGTGCCACACAGCCCGCATGTTCTGCGCTGCAAACTTCCCGGTGCAGGGCACCTCGCCGGGGTGGGGCAGTCTAGGCTGAAACGAGAGCCACATGCATGGCGCTGGACGAAAATTCCCTTCAACTGGCAACAGCCAACATCGCGTTTCCAGTCGTTGTTGCTCCTGCTTCTCACCGGCTCATTCATTCATTCATTCCTTCTTTCCTCCTTGCTGCTGCGGGCTATAACTCGACTTCCGCCTGGGCCGCCGTATTGCTGAGGGCCGTCGTATTGCCGAGAGCCGCTGCTGGAGAGATGGAGTATGGGAAGCACCCTGGAAGGAGGGTGGGACTCGGAGAGGACCCCGACGTTGGGATTGGAGAGCCAGCACAGTGCGGGATCTTTGCCCACCTTACCAGGTACGTATGTATGTAGCTGGGCAGGCACTCACGTTTTGAGGTTTTATGAGGGGCTTATTATTATAGTCTGGCTGGACGGTCTTGCACTTGCACAAAGCATGCAAAAAACCTTGGGAGATCGAAACCGAGGGATCATGATTCCCAGCCATTACATATTTTGCGGTCCGATGGAATGCCTGGAACTCGCCCGGATGGCTGTTCCGAATTGCTGCTGTCATCGCTCGGCAAACTCCTTCCCCAAAATCGCCATGCATTGATTTCGAAACGGTCGGCGAGGTGTGTAGCGGTACCTTATGTACCCTGGCACCTTCGTTGCCGAGAGCGAGGCTGCCACTCCCCACTGGCCCCGCCGCTGGCACCCGCTCCGTGCCGGTTGGTTGCGCGCCCGACCCCAGCGCATGGTTCGCATGGATCAGGGGTCCAGCAATTTCTTTGTCTGCCAAGTGGTTGCATGCTTGAAACGCTTTTCCATGTCTCCACCGCGCGCACCAATTCGCAACCTTGGTTCAAAGAGAGCAAGTTCGAGTTCCGAGAGCAAGTTGCCAGCAAGTTGCCAGCGAGTTTGCCAGTGGCGTTGGCGGGCCTGCCAGCGCCTTCGTCTTCGACTCCGGAGGGGAGGTTAATAAACATGGACGCGATATGCATCATGGAGGAAGGTAAGGTGCATGCTGCGTAATTTGGCAATCGAAAAGTGACACAGCCAAGCCCGAGGCTGATTTTATTACATACTATGTAGGTAGGTACTGCGTAGTCAACAAGGAAACAAGGGGATTGTTGTCACGTCCCGTTGTCGAACCCGGGGTGACGGCGGCCATTGCTGCCAACAGGCTCCCTTTGGCGGCAAAAGTACATACCTATCTATGTACATACACGCAAATCCTAAGCGCCAGCAGAGACCAGCGCAGCAAACCCCCAAACTCCGGCAAACTCGCCCTGGTTCGCTGATAGATGCCTGGGTTGCGAGAGACTGCAACCTTCGCGTTGCATTCGTCGACCCGCGGCGGTCCATTGCAGGATGCACCAAGGCCGAGACTATTGGCTCGAATCCACGCTTGACAGAATCACGGCACAGGTCGACTGGTGTTTGTTGATGGGTACTGAAAACCACAAAGGCAGCAGACGGGATGCAGTAGACATGGATCTACGGAATATGTAAAAATGGTATTTCGCGGGCAAAGAATACGACGCTACCCAGATTGCAGGCAGCATGGATCTTCCATCAATTGGGTGTCTCCCCTGTTACGTGCCGGATTCCGGATGCCTGGACATTTGAACGGCACCCCACAATCCTACGTCAATCCCGCCTTTGATTTCTGTCCCGTTTCAGGCTTCAGCATTCAATCAATCGCTGCGTCAGGGCTCGAAACCAACTCTCGGAGGGCCGGCACACCTGCCCGGCTAGGGGCGCGGCGGTTCCATGGACCATGGGACAATCATGGGACTTCGGCTATCGACCCGAGCAAGGCCCCCTTCCACCGCAGTGCTGTCAGCCTGTCCCGCCGGTGTGGGCATGGCGACGGCCTTAGGTCCTTGGCCCATGCCCACCGCTCCGCCGAGCGAACCGAGCGGGTCGCATGCTGCTCGGTTAGGTATGTATGCACAGTAAGTTAGCTACCTACTGTACCAAGATTCAAAAGTGTGGATGCGGCTGGGCGGGTGTTGCTAGTGCCGTGTCGTGCGTGTGTAGTTGGCCGAACGCAAATACATAACCAAACTCGAGGCTCAAAGCTCCGAGGAAGCTGAAAAGTTCTGATGCAACTTTGGGCCTGGAACGATTTCGGTTCGGTGCTGCGCAACGGGAGACGAATCGTCATCAGCACAACCGGGGGAGCTTCCCGCAAGGCGCGCAAGGGTCAAGACGGGCGGGATCGAATAAGATCGTCAAGTTAGCGAGCGAGCTGCGGGAAGGCCCTGCCACCTACAGTACAAACCAAGGACTATGGAGTATGGCCCGTATGGGGTGCTCAAGTCATCCTGTGGGATCCTTCATCAGCCATGCTGATTCGGCTTGAACGAGCAAATACCCCGAGAGAGTCTCTGGCGGGATGGCCGTTCATCCCATGTCATCAACAAGCTGCTGTGATACCTGCAACGTCCGGATGGCGCATCGAGATTCCTGCAATGTCCAAGATCCATCTCCACAACGGGCCACCAAATCTTGGGCCGTAAGTCCAGGGCATGCGTTTCCTCGGCTCGGGGACGGGTACGATGAATCTCCACTTGCGGCGCCGACGCCTCCTCTCAGAATCAACAGCAACTTGCCATTTGGCCCTTGCTCAAACGCGCCGAGACCGCGGCCAGCTGATGCCCGAGCCGTCACCCGTTGTTACATAATTTACTCATAGCGCCGTAGCAAACCTTCGGCCTATCCTGTGGTATTGGTGTACTGTACATACATACATGCCTATCACCGTGTACAGTACTGTATGTACCTACACAGTCGCTGACTTCCCATGGGCGCAAGAAGTGATCCAGGGGCTGCCACAAGATTTCCCTGCACGAAAGTTCCACGCTGCAACTCTGTATGAACGCCGTCGGGACGCACCTTCACGTCAAGACTTCTCTTTTCTTTATTACCACCCTTTGGACATGGTGTGTGTGTGTGTGGTTGGAGACGCGCTGATGACGGTGACGTGCGGCCCCCCGTAGCCGAATCGTCACTGGGCTGCCGGGGTTCTCGGGCAGTGGCCGGGCCCCTCGCCAGTGTGCCGAGAGCATCAGAATCCACTTACGTTGGCGCGAAAACGCGCCTGGCCAGATCTGGGCAGTGGAAACCGGCCGAAAGCCAGACGATCCCAAATCCACACCGTCATGTTCTGTTTCTGATCTGCCGAGGCCCCCAGCACGCAGGACGTGCGGATTCAGGAGTGGCTTGCGAGCCAGCAGGACACCACATCACCGCCGTCAACCAGTCTCCTACATGCAAGGCAGTCGAGGGAACTGAGACACACTCTCCACCAACACCATCACCATCATCGCCCGACCCCCGCGAAGCTCCGAGGCGGACGGGAGACGGGCGCATCCGGGTTACAGACCGACCGGTGGCCCTCCCTGACACTGTATGCAAAACACAGCCTGCGGCTGTGGATACGCCCTTCATCGCCCCATGTCCCAGAGCGGTAATAAACCTAAATTACCAGCTGTATCCGTACAGGAACCCCGGATGCTGGTAGCGCGCAATGGGGCATGGATGTGAGATTTGGAGCACAGATGTCTCCACTGGCGCTGGCAGGACTTGTTGGGGACCCCAGCGCGTGGTTGCGACCCTCCTTTTCCGCCGGGCTTCAAACCACGCTTTTTTCGACTGTGAAGACTTCGTTTCTTCCTCTTTCACGTCACTCATCAACCCGCGCCCGCCGCCATTTTGCTGCTGCACGTCCCCGTCTCCCCCCCCGCCGCTAAGAAACGGGTGTAAGCGCGCAGCGCCTCGCGGATCCTTTCGCCAGTCTCGCCGCCTTGCCGCCTGTCTCGTGCCGCGTTCCTCATCCTCCTACCCACCAGCAAGCCCACACCCCCCCCCCCCCCCCGCCTCCCTCCATTCCCCCCCCCTTTCTCTCACTCCCGACTGGCGACTGCAGGTTCGGCGTGTGCCGACTGGGTCGCACTGTTCCGCCCGCCAGCTCCATGTTGCTGCACACCTGATCGAACGTCCTGTTGGTACGGCTTTTACGCACGCCTGCCGCGTCGGTTTTGCCGGCACGCCCCAGCCAGCCAGAAGGCACATCCACTCGCAGACCGCATGCTCTTCTCAGTCAGGGGTCCATGCCGGCCACCCACGGGTGCTACTAATACGGCCGCCTTATAGCACATGGTCCTATTGCGGCTGTCCCGGTACCAAACGGCTCACCTGCCGACGAATATTACTGCTACTTTCCTGAGACTACGGGACGAGGACGAGGGCAGACGGGTTGCGCATCAGAGCGGCATTGAGGTTGCACGGCGTTGCAACACCGCAAAATACTACCCCGGGACTTTTCGAACACGGAGGATGCTCCAAACAAGTCTCGCCATCACCACCAGTATCTGAACGCTGCTCGTACTGCTGCTGCTGCTGCCGCCGCCGCCGCCGCCGCCGCTCCCACCGGCGCTCGCTGCAAATCGACCGAAACACACATCGCTTGCAGGCCGTTGCGTGTGTGAGCTACCTGGAGCCGTGTGGACTGTGTGTGGAGCTGCGTTGTCCTGAGGGCACTTCCTCGAAGGGGGGTGTGGACGTGTACTGTACATCCACACTTATTATTCTACACTCCCTTGAGTGGACCTGAGGCAAAGCCGGGGTGTGGAAAGGGAATAACGAGAGGAGCAAGGTAGCAGGCCAGTCTCAGGTTTAAAGTTTCCTTTCATCAGCTCTCTTACCACTGATCCCCCACCACCCCCCCAAAATATTTCCCGTTTGCATGTTTCTGGACCAGCAGCTCCCAAGAGCCCATCCTATCGGAGAGCCTGTGGAGACGGTTCCGAATCAGGCTGCCGGAACCAGGCTCTTAAAACAAGCCGACACCATGGCGTCTGCGTCGCACAACCCGTCTTATCCTCGATCTCCCCACCCCTCAGTACGGCCCTACGACTCGCCTGCCGTCTCGTCGGCCCCTTCGCCAAAGCCAACCGAACAGTACCTTGGCGGCCTGATGAGGTCGAACGCGAGCGCGAGCGCGAGCACGAGCACGAGCACTGGCAGCACGACTCTGAGCGCGAGATCGAACCAGGCGCTGCCTCACCCCATCGGAATCCCACCACCACTGCCCTCGGTCCACCACCTTCCCGCGAGCTCTTTCCAGTCCTTTACGCCCGTCACGTCCACGTCGTCAGCCATGGAGCGGGAGTCTCTAGCATCGAGCGAGTCCGTGGCCGGCACGCCCAGGGTGACCCACGCCAATCTGCCGACCTCGGGCAACAGCAACAGCGCCCAGACCCAGGCCCAGAAGCGGGCGTACCGGCAACGGAGAAAGGACCCCAGCTGCGATGCATGCCGTGAGAGAAAGGTCAAGTGCGATGCAACCGAGACCACCAGCTGTTCCGAATGTTCGAGCCGGGGTGTCAAATGCCAGTTCACCAAAGAGACGAACCGCCGCATGTCATCCATCAAGCAGGTGCAGGACCTCGAGAAGCAGATGGAGCGGATCCGGCGCGAGAACAACAGCCTCCGCCGCATGCTGCAGGAGCGCGACGGCCGCCAGTTCGACATGGACGTGGATGGCGTCGAACAGCTGCCCCTTCAGCTCCCGGAAATCGGCCAGCAACCGAAGAGGAAGAAGCGGCCGGCGGGCATCCACGATCTCGCGCGGGCCAGGTCCAACTTGCGGAACTTCTCACGGGGAATATGGAAGCCGCCGGCTCCTTACCGACAGTCCGTAGCAGCCGACGTGCGGGACTTCCAGCAGATCCTGCCGCCCCGCCAGATGGCCGAGGCGTTGCTGCGGTCCTACTACGTCTCGACGCACTCCATGACGCCCATTCTGCACTGGAACACGTTCACGCAGACGGTCGACGGCCTGTACCGGCCGGTCAACCCGCTGCGTGCCTCACAGGCGTTCATGTCGGTCTTCTTCGCCGTCTTGACCGTGGGCAGGCTTTTTACGGCGGAGAATGACCAGAACCGCGCACACCCGGCCACCGAACTTCTCGAGACGACACGGTCCCTGATTGAACCCTGGAGCAACGAGTATGAGCTGGACAACGCCCGCGCGTTGGTACTCGTTACCATGGCTTTGAACGAACTGAACCTGAAATCGGCCGCGTGGAGCTGGCTGGGGCGTGCGGTGAGGGTGGCGCAAGACTTGGGGCTCTATACCGAGCCGGGAACGGCCTCGTTCATCGAATCCGAGATGCGCAGGAGGACTTGGTGGACCATTTACATTCTCGACCGGAGCCTGGCGATCGAGCTTGGGAGGCCGATGCTCATCGACGACTCGGACTGCGACGTCTTGTTGCCAGCAGCCGTCGACGACCACCACTTGTCGGAGCGTGGCCAGAGACTTCCGGACGGCGCCGAAGGGCTCACGCATTCTCTGCTCGCCATCGTCAACGTTGTGCGCTCCTACACGGCGCTGAGCAGGGCACTTGCGTCGCCCGTCATCGCCCCGACCCGCCTCGCGACGTTCGACCAGCACTTTGCCTCGTGCCTTCGCACCTATCCGCCAGCCTGCAACCCCACAAGTACCGTGTCCCTATCGCCGACTTTCCTCAACCCGCTGATCTACCTCCTCCACGCCCGGCTCGTCCTCCACCGGCACAATCTCCTCCCCTCGTGCCCCCCCGACGTCCGCCTGATGGCCATCGACCAATGCATGAACACGGCTCTCGAAACGGCGTCGCTGCTTTCGCGCACCCCGGCCGATTTGATCGCCAACGGTGCCACCGCACTCCTCACGACGCACATCTTCCGCTGCACGCTATTCCTGCTTCTAATAGGCTACTTCGAGCAGGCATCTGAGTGCATCCGCGCCTTGGCTACCATCAACGACCACCGAGACGTCGCCGTGCCCTGCGGCCGCTTCCTCGCCTTCTTCATCTCGGCCCTGGCCTCCCGACGAGCCGAGATCGTAACGTACCTCTCCCAGACCCCTTCACCCGGCCATCCCACGTCTCCCTACGGACCTCCGCCGCCGCCGCCGCCGCCGCCCCATCGCCCTTCCGCAGCCGCCGTCCACGACGCACTCCTGCGTGACGAAGAATTGCTTGCGTACGTCAGCGCCGATCTCCAAGCCGGGTTGGAAACCTCCTGGGTCTGGGCAGGCAGCAGTGAGCGCGAAGCACCGCCATCATTACCCGTCGGCAGGAAAATCGGCATGTTCAGCGCTGAAGCGAGGTCCGGCCTGACAAACGAGGAACGATGGGAATGGGGCCCGGGAGTGGCCGGTTGGGAGAGGCTAGAGAATGCGATGAGACGACTAGCAAGCGGCGAGTTGACGGGCACGACGCCGACATCCACGGCACCGCATCCGACCTCGGCGCCGATATCGAAACCGCAGCATCATCCACATCAGCAGCAGCACCAGGGGTGGAACGGCACTGCTGCCGCCGCCCCGCCGCCGCCTCCGTTGCCGCCTGTGTTGCCGCCCCATCACCACCAACACCAACATCATCAGCACCACCACCACCACCACCACCACCACCACCAGCAAGAGAGGGGGATCAAATTGGAGATGGGGGGCCAGGAGGCGCGGATGGAAATGGCAGCGCTGCCGCCGATGGTGGTACCTGGGTCAAGGCCCAGTCAGGGGTGCGCATCGGGGAGTCCAACGGTTGGGTCGAGCGGGAAGAGCAAGAACCAGGAGAGGATCAGCATCGCGAATATTCTCCAAGCAGATGACACGTCGCAGGGGCGCACGCAGCGGATGGAAGCAGCTCCGCGTTGATCCGAAGCCACAAGCGGTGGCGCTCGCAGAAAACAAGGCCGTCCTACCCCCCCACCCCTTTAGAGTGACATGAAGAAATTCGTAGACAGTCAAAAAAGAAAGGGGCAAAAAAAAAAGGGGGCGCCGAACTC